>JANAVB010030818.1:12499479-12536979 GCA_029216955.1 Iris pallida
GTGAGAAATGAGAGAAATGGACTTTTGGAGGAGAAGGAAAAATAGGGTTTTGAACTTGTGACGGCTACTATGTTTCTCACAATAAAAAGGGGTGGCTGCTGTGTTTGGCTGGCTAGGGGTATAGGGGATTGGGGTTACGGTTTGGTCATGGGCCAATACTCCTCAAGTTTCTTAAAAGCCCAAAGACAAAAAGGCTTAAAAAGGCTAGATAAAAATGATTTAAAAATAAATTAAAAGCTTTCTAAAATGGGCAATGGCTCTAAATAAAAATCTAAAAAGCCAATTAACTCTCTAATTACATTATTAGGCTTCTAATTAATGTTGACTAAGGTTATACCACCTTCTAGTACCAAAACACCAATCAAAGCCATACACCAATCAATTTAATTAATAATTTAATAAAAATCAAAATCAGTACACAATGACTAGAATACCCCTAATAAGAAAAAATAAGTGTGACAAATCTACCCTCCTTAAAATAATTTCGTCCTCGAAATTAAAAACAAAACTGAACAGATGGGAAGGATAAAAAAAATTATACCTCCAGGCTAAAAAAGATAAGGGCATTGCTCGCGCATCTCATCCGCCCTCTCCAAAGTAGACTCACCTGGAGAGTGATGGCTCTATGCTACTCGAACCAAGGGTATCGTTTGGTTCCTCAGCACGTTCTCTCGTCGATCCAGAATCTCCATCGGCTGCTCTGGATAACTAAGAGTAGGGCCCACCTCGATCTCGGAATGATCTAGTACATAGCTGGGATCTGCTGCATACCGTCTCAACTGCGACAAGTGAAATACGTTGTCGACTTCCTCTAATGCAGGGGCAAGTCCAGTCTGTATGACACGTCACCGACTCTTTCGCTGATAATAAAAGGTCCGATGAACTGCGGACTAAGCTTTCCACCTCCACCAATGCGAATAGTACCACGCGTCAGAGATATCCTCAAGAATACCAGATCTCCAACCTAGCACAAACATGGTCTCAAACTTAACTATAGCAATCACATGATCAAACAAAAATCATTAAAGATCAAACAAAAATTATTAAATAAACAAAATCCTAATGCTAAGTCTTAGCTGTACCTCAAACTGTAAAGGTCTTCGGTGGCTATCGGCCCAATGCCTCTGTCTCTCCTGCGCCACGCGAAGTCGATCTCTGATGAGCTTTACCTTCTCAGGTGCGTCAACAACTATCTCAGGTCCCAATAACGCTCGCTCTCCAACGTCATCCCAAGACAAGGGAGTATGTCATCTACGTCCATACAACACCTCGAACGGTGATATCCCAATGCTGGCCTGGAAACTGTTGTTGTATGCAAACTCCACTAAATGCAAATAATCCTCCTAGGAACCACCAAAATCTAGGACACAAGTTCGCATCATATCCTCGAGTGTCTGAATAGTCCTCTCTGACTGCCCGTTTGACTGAGGGTGATATGTAGTATTAAATTTGAGTTGAATGTCCAAACTAATATACAGACTCCGCCAGAAATGGAAAGTAAAGCGACTATCTCGATCTGAGACAATGCTCACCGGAACTCCATAAATTCTGACAATCTGATGCACGTACATCTCTGCTAACTTCTCTGTAGACAAATCTACTTTGAATGACAAGAAATGGGCCGATTTGGTCAACCTGTCTACGATGACCCAAATTGCGTCCTTTTCTACTGGTGTACATGGCAATCCTGAAACAAAGTCCATCGTAATGTGCTCCCAAATCCACTCCGGAATGGGCAATGGTTGTAACAGTCCTCCTGGCCTCTGTCTTAACCTGCTGACAAACAAAACATTTGACTACGAAGCGTGCTACCTCCCGTTTCATCACATACCACCATACATGCTTTTTCAGATCCCTATACATCTTGTTGGCACTGGATGAATAGAGTATCGAGAATGATGGGCCTCCTGTATAACCTGCTGTCGAAGGTCTCTACTAGGTACACACAGTCTGGAACCGTGCCTCAAAGTGCCATCTTCTGCTATGACAAACTCATCCACAAGTTCTGCTCGAGCCTGCTCTAGAATACACAACAGAGTAACATCGTCGAACTCAGCCGACTTGATCCTCTGCATCAAGTCCAACTGAATCCGTAGTCCCCATATCTGCATCACAACTCCCGGCACTATCACCTCGATCCCCAGTCTCTCCAAATCTGCTAACAAGTGACGATCCATCGTCAAACACATAGCTACCGGATACCTACTAAAGGTATCGGCAACCATGTTTGTCTTCCCTGGATGATACTGCAACGAAATGTCGAAGTCCTTCATCAACTCCAACCATCTCCTCTGTCTCATGTTGAGCTCCTTTTGTGTAAATAGATACTTCAAGCTCTTCTCGTCTGTAAAGATCTCCATACGCTCTCCTTATAGATAGTACTTCCACAACTTAAGAGCAAATATAATTGCCGCCAACTCCAAGTCATGGGTAGGGTAGTTCTTCTCATGCGGACGTAATTGTCTGGATGCATAGGCAATCACCTTCCCATGCTGCTGCAAGACACAACCCAGACCCTTCCCTGAGGCCTCAGTATAGATAGTGAACCCGCCTGATCCTGATGGCAATGTCAGAATCGGGGCTATCGTCGGTCGCTCTGCAACACGGAAGAAATCCTGAACGAACCTCCTGTAGTAGCCTGCCAATCCCAGAAAGCTCCTGATCTCTGCAACTGAACTCGGTGCTGTCCACGCCTCAACTACTCTGATCTTCTTCGGGTCTACTGAGATTCTATCCTCGATCATAACATGACCTAGGAAATTAACTCGATCAAGGAAGAACTCATACTTTGAGATCTTGCTATAAAGCTGCTCCTTCCTGAGAGACTCCAGAACTACTCTAAAGTGCTCCTCGTGATCCTCTGGGGTCTTCGAATACAAAAGATATCGTCGATGAACACCACTACAAACTTGTCTAAGTACTGGTGGAACACCTTGTTCATCAGGTTCATGAACACCGTTGGGCGTTAGGTTACCCAAACGGCACGAACTCAAACTGGCCATACTGTGTCCTGAATGTTGTCTTCAGAATGTCCTCCTTCTTCACCTTCACTTGATGGTAACCTGATCTAAGATATATTTTGGAGAATACCTTCACTCCGCTCAACTGATCGAACAGATCATCGATACTCGGCAGCAGGTAATTGTTATTGATCGTGAAGATATTGAGAGCCCCGTAGTCGATACACATCCGTAACGACCCATCCTTTTTCGACACAAAGAGTTCTGGTGTACCCCATGGTGAAGAACTCGATCGGATGAAGCCTTTGTCCTACAACTCATCTACCTGCTTCTTCAACTCCACTAGCTCGCTGTTGTTCACTCTATAGATGTGCTGAGATATTGGCTCTGCGTCGGGCACCAAATCTATAGAGAACTCTACATGTCTATCCGTAGGTAAGCCTGGCAACTCCTCCTAAAATACATACATGAACTCAGCTATCAATGGGTGTGGCATGCTCTGCTCCACTACTGAAACTCCGTAGAAGACTCTGCTACTCCGCTCTGCCTCCCGTCTTGTGAACTCGAACTCTAGCTCTCCTAAAACTCTGAAAAGAACTCTACTACCACAACAATCTATACTAGCATGGTGCCTACTCAACCAATCCATACCGAGTACAATGTCGTAATTCGGTAATGGCATTACGAGCAGACTAACACCCAGTTTTTGGCCTCCCAAAACTTCTCTCCGATCCTTGCAAATATAACGGACAAGGATGATACAACCCCCAGTCGTGATCTTGCAAGTCCTAGGCAATAATTCAGAAGAAAGCTGGTGTCTAACAGCAAATGATACAGACACAAAACTATGGGAAGTCCTTTAAATCAAACAAAGCGAATGCAGGAAAGGAGTCCAGAATAACAGAACCTGCTATCAGATCTCCGACTGCCTCTCCATCCTCGGCAGACATGGCGAAGGCTCGCCCCTGCTGACCTCCTCTGGTCTGCTACTGGTGCTGGATAAACTTCTGCTGCTGGGTATGCAATGGTCCCTTATGCTGTCCTGCCGGAGCCTTGGCTCCTGCTCCCTGAGCTGTACGTCCCGCAGACATGGGACAGTCCCTCAGCTGGTGCTCCGCTGAACCACAAAGTTGGCACTTGCCTAACCTCTTCCTACACTCATTCCATACTTGTCCTGGCTTCTTGCAGAAAGTACAACTGATGGCTAACTGTTGCCTAGGTGCCTGTTGTATCTACTTCTACTGAAAAGGTGCACGAACCTGACCCTGACTCTTGGTCGGGCCCCTACTACCGTCGGCTCTATATGAATTACGACCTCTCTTCAGCTTCAGTTCGAGGTTGTCCTCCACTGCTATAGCTCCCGACAGAATCTCCTCAAAAGTAGCATTTCTGTCACTCTTGGTCAAGGATTTAACTTCCTTAACCAAGCCCTTCCTGAACCTCCTAGCCTTCGCTGTCTCGCTATAGCCCTCTACAAATCTACCCAGGTGGCAGAACTCTCCAACGTACTCCTCTACTGTCTGGTTTCCCTAAACCAGGTTCTCGAACTGCATCTCCAAGGCGCCAAGTGCTGTGTCGGAGAAGAACTCCTCCTTGAAGAGCTTCTTGAAAGTCTTCCAAGTCTACCCCTCTGTACCAACCCTGGGGTCGGTCTCGTACCATATACGGGCAAGGTCCTGCATCTGGCTGCCCGCTGCTTCTATCTAAAGCCTAGCTGGTATCTCCGCGAGGCGAAAGATCTCCTCTATATGCTCGATCCAGTCATCGGCATATAGGATACCCTCAGTACCCTTAAAGTCTCGCGGCCGCATCACCACGATCTGTACCCAGTGTAAGGGCACGAAAAGTAGGTATGTCTAGCCTATGCTGCAGTGTCGGTGATAGAACGCTGTCCTTGGTCACATACATCTAAGAATTATAAGGTACCTATACAGTATATACTCTCCAAATGAAGGACAATACAAAAATGTATAGCTCAATCACAACTATGGTAGAAATACGATAAGATAGATATATATAATATAAAAATCCCCAAATGAAGTACAACAGGAGAAGAAGTCTAAGTGTCTAAGATAACATCTCTATAAACATCTAGAATAACAACAAGATCCCAAATGTATACATAATATATGTATCCAAATAAGACAATACAATAAAGTAAGATAACTAGTTTAGCTAACTAGCCTAGACTACTGGGGTAGTTGTCACGCCCAGAACCAGAATACTGGAGAGCGGGGACAGACATAGCCAGCTACGTATATAAAATGGAATCCATCTCGCTATACGGTCACGGCTGTCTAGATACATGAGGGTTTATCTACAAGCCAACAGTCTTTTAAGGTCATGAACAAGCCTAGTGTCTCAATCACAAGCAAGGAAGTAAAAGTAACAAGATGTATGATCATTAAATATACAATAGTAAGGCGTCCCAAACATTACATATTCAGCTGATCATGAAGCTAGTCATTACAAAATGTTAGGACTAGCAAGAGTTTAGTCATACATGATCAACCCTAGGATCTATCAATCATGTTACAGCCCGTAGGCAGACAGTAAGTAAATACAATCGAGCTAAACAGGTGCTCGTCGGCTAAACGCCTCAAAAGAATAATTTTTACAATAGAGTGGGAGAGCCAAAAATAACCCACTCGTTGCCAGGGTTCCGTCTAGTGGCCACCATCTGGCTGGAAGGTCGGTAGATCGTCTGGAGCTGCTCCAAAATCTGGCCACACAAAACCAGCTGGGTCAGACCCCAGAAAGAGCAAGTGCCACAAAGGAGGCTTCACTTAAGAACTAAAACCAGTAATCAGCACAAGATATAAATAAAAGTAAGAACTGGAAATAAAAAAAATACATCAGGATGATATACGACGAGATAACCATGGAACTATTCAGATAACCAGGTTACAACCCGTAAACCAAACAAGAACCGGGGTTGTAACCCTTCGTCTGAATAGAACTTGGAATTCTCACCATTTATTGGTAAAATAAATACGAGCATTCTGGTCATTCAATAATCTGGAACAGGACCAGGACAAGACTAGACTGGTTAGACTCCCTCCAATCATTTCACGGCCAAGCAAGAATAACAGCTTGATACTTTAACTAACTAGGGTTGTCACAAGCCTAATTACTAACAAGATGCAGTGAGATTATTCCACAGCCACAAGCCCTGCAGACCATCCAGGTTACCCGGGTTAAAAGATTAGAGTTGAATTCAGGTGGGTACATCGTCCAGGAAACGAGTGTACCCTTAGGTAGCTTAAAGGGTGCAACACATGACAGTGTGCTGGAAATGTGCCCTACTCGACGGCAGGCTACAGATCCCAAGGCGTGCCCAGGTAACGGGATTGCCTGTAGCTGGGAAATCTCGTCATGACTAATCTTTTAATCTAGTTATTAGCCTTAGTCCATTTTAGTAGGTACTCCTGACCGTGGTACTCAGGAGTCCCTGTCCTAGACATGATGCAAGACAGGACTGGTTTATTTATACAAACACAATCGCCCACGATGTCCAGATTAATTATATAGGTCATGTCATGTCAGGTAGCCGTCGCAACAGCTTTTTGAGATAATTATGTCAGGTTATCAGGTCAAGTGTACTAGTCAGGAGTGCACCACGACGGCCACTATCAGGTCATGTCAGGTTACTCATGTCGGGAGTGCACCCCTACGGGTCACTGTCGTGTCAGGCTCAGTTATCAATTCCAAACATATCAAGTAAATTCATGATTATCAAGTTCATGACAAAAGGCGTAAAATATCTAATAAAATGGGCGTAAAATATCTAATAAAATATCAATATACAGGGCTATAGAAGAGCCAAGCTTAGGGAAAATAAAACCAAATCTGACACGCTGACATGAGACCAAGTCAGCCAAAGGCCATACGCTCAGTGCAAAAGTCATACGCTCAGGCCAGCCTACGCTCAAGCCAACCTACGCTCAGGCCAACCTACGCTCAGGTCAAGCCACGCTCAGGTCAAGCCACGCTCAGGTCAAGCGTATGCAAGTCATAAGCTTCCAAAAGGCAGCGTATGGGGTCCATACGACTCTTTATCAAGCAAGCGAGCGTATGCGAGTCATACGCTCCCAAAAGGCAGCGTATAGGGTCCATACGACTCCTTGTCAAGCAAGCGAGCGTATGCGAGTCATACGCTCCCAAAAGGCAGTATATGGGGTCCATACGACTCATTGTCAAGCAAGCGAGCGTATGCGAGTCATACGCTCCCAAAAGGCAGCGTATGGGGTCGATTGTGCTGCGCTAAAGAGCGCGTGCAGCTCAGTGGCACAAGTTAAAAAGCTCGTGCACTGCTCACTGTCTTCTCCAAACCAGCAAGAACTCTATGGCTTAAACCCAAGCTTCAAAAGTCCATAACTTGGTCAAAACAAGTCCAAATCCAACTTTGCAAAGTTCTATCTTGGGTGAAATTCAATTCTCTCCAACATAAGAACGTCAAAACCCATAAAAATACAACTTAAATAGATCAAAACCATACAAAACCGAAAATAGAAGAAACTTAGATCTAGAACAATGGAGACTCCAAATCACAAAATGTCAAGTTCTAATATTGATCACCATGGCCTATTCTAGCTAATGGACAAATAAAAAAGTGGTTCTCAAGTGGTGGCAAGGTGCACTTGCCTAGACCTCCCTTTCTCTCTCTCCCTCTCTTTAGTAGATAAGGATGTAATGGGGAAGAAGAAGATGAATAATGAAGAAAGAGAATGAAGAGGGCTAATAAATACAAATGGTGGTGGTAGGTAGGGGGTTTATCCATGGTTCATGATGAACCAAAATAATCCCAACCGAACCAAGCCAACCCGGGCCAAGAATAAACCAAGCCAAGCCATGAAGAAAACTAAACAAGGAATCATGCAATACAAGAATAAATACGTACACGTATTCCAGAAATACGTAATATGAACCACAGGCATTACAACTCTACCCACCTTAAAAGAATTTTGTCCTCGGAATTTAATTAAGAGGCTAGAGGAGCAATGACAAGCTATACTAATAACAAGCAAGCTATACTAGGCAATCAATCAATCATGCAAGCAAGGAATCGAAGGCAGAAGGCATAAGAAAGACATTATACCTCACGAGTCAAACAAGTCGGGATATCGCAATCGGATATCATCCTCACGCTCCCACGTTGACTCACCCAAAGAGTGATGACCCCAAGCAACTCGAACTAACTTGATAGTCTTGTTCTTGAGGATCTTCTCTCTCCGGTCCAATATAGACACGGGCCTCTCCTCATACGAAAGGTTGGTACCAACAACCAATTCCGAATGATCCAGGATGTGGCTCGGGTCCGGGATATACCGTCGTAATTGGGATACATGGAACACGGCATGCACCTCGCTTAGCGACGGTGGAAGAGCGAGACGATAGAATACATCTCCTACTCGCTCCAGAATGTCAAACGGTCCTATATACCTAGAACTAAGCTTGCCCCGTACGCCGAAACGAATGACGCCACGGTTAGGCGAAATCTTCGGGAATACATGATCGTCGACCGAAAACTCGAGAGGGCACCGATAAGAATCGGCCCAATGACGCTGGCGATCTTGGGCAACTCGAAGATGATCTCTGACTCGCCTGACCACTTCAACTGTCTGGGTAATCATTTCTGGATCGAGCATCTGTCTCTCTCCAACATCATCCCAGGCTAGCGGGGATCTGCACTTCCTACCATACAGTACCTCGAACGGTGCCATCTGGATACTGGCCTGGAAACTGTTATTATACGAGAATTCCACCAGGTACATGTGATCTTCCCATGAACCACCAAAGTCAAGTGTGCAAGACCGCAACATGTCTTCAACAGTCTGGATCGTGTGCTCCGACAGGCCATCTGTCTGCGGGTGATATGCTGAACTGAACTGGAGATGAGTTCCCAAACTCTCTTGCAAGCTACGCCAAAAGTGCGACATAAATCTTGAATCTCAGTCCGAGGTGATACTGACTGGTACACCGTATAATCTGGCAATCTGCCTGAGGTACATCTCTGCTAACTGAGCCGTCGACTGACCAACTCTGAATGGAAAAAAGTGAGCCACTTTCGTGAGCCTGTCAATTATAACCCAGATAGCATCTCTACCAGCTGGAGATCTAGGTAGTCCAGTCACAAAATCTATGGTCACATGCTCCCACTTCCATTCTGGAATCGATAAGGGTTGAAGAAGTCCAGCCGGTCTCTGATGTTCGGCTTTAACTTGTTGGCAAACCAAACACCGAAAGACAAACCGAGCTATCTCCCGCTTCATGCCATTCCACCAGAAGTGCTGACGGATATCACGGTACATCTTCGTACTGCCGGAATGGATGGAATACTGCGAACTGTGCGCTTCTGACATGATCTCCTGCCGGATATCTCCGCTGGGTACACAAAGACGCTTACCATGTCGAAGTGTACCATCCTCATGAATGTATAACTCTGGTCTTCGTCCTACCTCACACTCTGCTCTGAGTCGCTGAAGCTTGGAATCTGTCGACTGTGCCATCCGGATCCTCCCAACTATAGTGGACTGAACTTGCATGCTGGCCATCAATGTCACACTGGAAGGGAGAACAACTTCTATACCCATCTTCTGAAGATCGGCTAACAATTCTGGCTGCGCTATTAGAAAATAAACTCCCGCTCTCCTGCTCAATGCATCCGCAACAACATTGGCCTTCCCAGGATGATACTGCAGGTTGACATCATAATCCACAAGAAGCTCCAGCCACCTTCTCTGACGCATGTTAAGATCTTTCTGGGTGAAAACATACTTCAGGCTCTTGTGGTCGGTGAAAATCTCTACCCTGTCTCCATACAAGTAATGCCTCCTCAACTTAAGTGCAAACACTACTGCTGCCAGCTCCAAGTTATGGGTTGGGTAATTCCTCTCATGATCACGAAGTTGTCGTGATGCATAAGCTGTTACCTTCCCATGCTGCATCAGAATACATCCTAAACCTCTGCCTGAAGCATCACAATACACTGAGAATCCTCCGGTTCCATCTGGAAGCATGAGAATAGGAGCTGTTATCAGGCCTCGCTTCAATTGTTCAAAAGAACTCTGACATTCTGTTGTCCAAGCAAACTGCGCATCCTTGGGGGTCAACTGCGTCAATGGCACTGAAATTCGAGCAAAATTCGAAATAAACCGCCGATAGTAGCCGGCCAATCCAAGAAAACTGTGAACTCCTGCAACGGTGCTAGGTACTGGCCATGACTCAATAGCTACAATCTTCTGGGGATCCACTTCTACTCCTCCTCTAGTGATGATATGACCCAAGTACGAAATGCGATCGAGCCAGAACTCGCATTTACTGAACTTGACATACAGCTGGTGCTCTCTGAGGATCTGAAGAACTATACGGAGATGCTGCTCATGCTCCGTCTCACTCTTGCTGTAGACCAGAATGTCATCTAAGAACACAATCACAAACTGATCCAAGTAAGGCATGAAGATGCGATTTATGAGGTCCATGAATACTGCCGGCGTATTGGTTGCTCCAAAAGGCATAACAAGGAATTCCCAATGCCCGTATCTCGATCTAAAAGTTATCTTCGGGATGTCCTGCTCTCTGACTCTGATCTGATGATAACCTGAGCGCAAATCAATCTTCGAGAATACTGAAGCCCCCTTGAGTTGATCAAACAAGTCATCTATCCTCGGAAGAGGGTATCTGTTCTTGATTGTCACTGAGTTCAAGGTACGATAATCAACACATAACCTGGACGTACCATCCTTCTTTTTCACAAGAAGCATCAGGGCTCCCCAAGGCGATCCACTAGCACGAATGAATCCCTTGGTTCTAAGCTCTTCAATCATCTTGTACAAGATCTCCCACTCTGATGGCGCCATCCTGTAGACTCTCTCTGACACTGGGGCTGTCCCAGGAATCAAGTCTATAGTGAACTCGATCTCTCGCTCCGGAGGCATACCTGGAAGCTCTTCTGGAAAAATATCTGGGAACTCATCCACTATCCTGGGCAACTGAACTGCTGCTACTGCCATCCGCAATATCGGAGGAGATGACTCAACTTCGCCTCGGGAGAAAGAAAACTCCGGTTCACCTGGAATGCTAAAAACAACCCTGCCAATATGGCAGTCTATCCTAGCATACTGGTTCCTCAACCAATCCATCCCTAGGACCACATCATAATCGGCCATCGGGAACTCTATCAATCTAGCGGAAAATTCTCTACCACTAACTACGATCCGACACGAGGAAAACACTCTATCTACTCCCACAAGTCTGTTACCAGTAAGTATATTAAGCCTTACTGATAATGACTCGGGCTCCAATCCTACCCGTGTCGCGAATCGTGCAGACATAAATGAATGCGATGTACCAGAATCAAATAAAGCTGAAGCTGGAAAGGAGTTGACGAGAATAGTACCTGCCACTACCTCTCCTGGTGCAAATCCTTCCTCCACGGTCATTACCATAGCCTGACCGTGCCCTCGGGGTGCTGGTCCCCTCTGCTGAAATCCTCGCTGCCTGCTCTGACTCTGGGCTTGGACTTGTGCATACTGCTGGGGGTTCTTCGGCTGGAACACTTGGGTCTGAGGCGACAAGGGCCTCGGCAATGGATACTGCTGCTGCTGGACCAGAGCTGGTCCTCTCACCGAAGAGCTAGAAAGGTTGGACGATGATGAACCACACCTATTCGGGCAGGATCCAACCCTATGGTCTGGTGCTCCACAAGCCAGACATAATTCCTGTGCCCTGCGATATTCTGCCACCACATGGCCTGGCTTCCCACAATGAGAACAACCCACTGCGGAAGATTGCTTCTGCTTCTGCTGCTGAAGGTGCGTCAGAGTGGAATGCTGAACCGACGTCACTGAGGCCGCTCTCCTCGGAGCTCCAATAGTCAAGGCCCTGGCTGCCGGGGCTGGTGCTGAAGACTGATTCATCTGGCCGTGAGATCTCTTCCGACCTCCGGCCCTATCCACAATCCTCTGGGAGGTATACCCATGCCTCCGGGTTGCTCTCAAGACTGCATCAAAAGTCTGATGCTCAAACTGCTCAACTGCCAACAAGATCTCCAGGTGAAGTCCCTGTTGGAACCACTGGGCTCTATCATACTCGGTTGCCACCAAAGTGGAAGCAAACTGACTGAGTCTGGAAAACTCGACCGCATATCCGTCGACCGTCCTGCCTCCTTGCTTCAGATTGGTAAACCTCGTCTGCAGATCATACCGAGCCACGGCATCGAAATACTTGGTCTGGAATCTCTCTCTGAATACTGTCCAAGCAATGGGTGCTACTAATCCAACGGCCTGCGCTGCCCACCAGCTGTGGGCAAGATCTAACAACTACAGGCGCACAACGGCCACCTTCTCATTCTCTTGGGTCCTGGCTGCTTCTAGAATCACCTCTGTGTCCTGAAGCCATGCATCTGCTGCGATAGCATCTTCACTACCGTCGAAGAATGGAGGGTTCAAGCGCTTGAAGCTGTTGGCCGCGCTGTTACCCTGATGACCACCCCGGGTCAAAGCATCCGTCACTGCCTGGTGCAAGGCATCTCCACGCCGGTCTTGGGAAGCTATCAAGGTCCTTACGAGTCCTACCAAAGTGCCGTCATCATGTTCTACAGGTTGAACTGGCTGGACTGGTGGCTCTCTGCCAGAAGGCACGACTCTGGAGGCTACTCCGGAATGCTGGGCTTGATCTCCCGGTTGCTGCTGGTCCGCGGGAGGTGCTCCGCCTTGCTGGTCGGTAGGACCAGGAACAATGCCGCTGGAGAAGATGAAATAGGGAACAATAAGGAAGGACCATGACAGATCAACGATACAAGCATATGATCAAGACAAGAATCCAGGGATTCAGAAGATACGAGCAGAGATCAAGGACGAATATTGATTGAGACATCTATTCGGTAAACCCTCACATATCTTGATTTACAAGACCTGCATGGGCCACCACTTAATCCATGTCACGCCCCAGAACCAGAATACTGGAGAGCGGGGGCAGACATAGCCAGCTACGTATATGAAATAGAATCCATCTCGCTATACGGTCACGGCTGTCTAGATACATGAGGGTTTATCTACAAGCCAACAGTCTCTTAAGGTCATGAACAAGCCTAGTGTCTCAATCACAAGCAAGTAAGTAAAAGTCACAAGATGTATGATCATTAAATATAAAATAGTAAGGCATCCCAAACATTACATATTCAGTTGATCATGAAGCTAGTCATTACAAAATGTTAGGACTAGCAAGAGTTTAGTCATACATGATCAACCCTAGGATCTGTCAATCATGTTACAGCCCGTAGGCAGACAATAAGTAAATGCAATCGATCTAAACAGGTGCTCGTCGGCTAAACGCCTCAAAAGAATAATTTCTACAATAGAGTGGGAGAGCCAAAAATAACCCACTCGTTGCCAGGGTTCCGTCTAGTGGCCACCATCTGGCTGGAAGGTCGGTAGATCCTCTGGAGCTGCTCCAAAATTTGGCCACACAAAACCAGCTGGGTCAGACCCCAGAAAGAGCAAGTGCCACAAAGGAGGCTTCACTTAAGAACTAAAACCAGCAATCAGCACAAGATATAAATAAAAGTAAGAACTAGAAATAAAGAAAATACATCAGGATGATATACGACGAGATAACCATGGAACTATTCAGATAACCAGGTTACAACCCGTAAACCAAACAAGGACCGGGGTTGTAACCCTTCGTCTGAACAGAACTTGGAATTCTCACCATTTATCGGTAAAATAAATACGAGCATTCTGGTCATTCAATAATCTGGAACAGGACCAGGACAAGACTAGACTGGTTAGACTCCCTCCAATCATTTCACGGCCAAGCAAGAATTACGGCTTGATACTTTAACTAACTAGGGTTGTCATAAGCCTAATTACTAACAAGATGCAGTGAGATTATTCCACAGCCACAAGCCCTGCAGACCATCCAGGTTACCCAGGTTAAAAGATTAGAGTTGAATTCAGGTGGGTACATCATCCAGGAAATGAGTGTACCCTTAGGTAGCTTGAAGGGTGTAACACATGACAGTGTGCTAGAAATGTGCCCTACTCGACGGCAGGCTACAGATCCCAAGGCGTGCCCAGGTAACGGGATTGCCTGTAGCTGGGAAATCTCATCATAACTAATGTATTAATCTAGTTATTAGCCTTAGTCCATTTTAGTAGGTACTCCTGACCGTGGTACTCAGGAGTCCCTGTCCTAGACATGATGCAAGACAGGACTGGTTTATTTATACAAACACAATCGCCCACGCTGTCCAGATTAATTATACAGGTCATGTCATGTCAGGTAGCCGTCGTAACAGCTTTTTGAGATAATCATGTCAGGTTATCAGGTCAAGTGTACTAGTCAGGAGTGCGCCACGACGGCCACTATCAGGTCATGTCAGGTTACTCATGTCAAGAGTGCACCACTACGGGTCACTATCGTGTCAGGCTCAGTTATCAATTCCAAACATATCAAGTAAATTCGTGATTATCAAGTTCATGACAAAAGGCATAAAATATCTAATAAAATGGGCGTAAAATATCTAATAAAATATCAATATACAGGGCTATAGAAGAGCCAAGCTTAGGGAAAATAAAACCAAATCTGACACGCTGACATGAGACCAAGTCAGCCAAAGGCCATACGCTCAGTGCAAAAGTCATACGCTCAGGCCAGCCTACGCTCAAGCCAACCTACGCTCAGGCCAACCTACGCTCAGGCCAAGCCACGCTCAGGTCAAGCCACGCTCAGGTCAAGCCACGCTCAGGTCAAGCGTATGCAAGTCATACGCTTCCAAAAGGCAGCGTATGGGGTCCATACGACTCCTTGTCAAGCAAGCGAGCGTGTGCGAGTCATACGCTCCCAAAAGGCAGCGTATGGGGTCCATACGACTCCTTGTCAAGCAAGCGAGCGTATGCGAGTCATACGCTCCCAAAAGGCAGCGTATGGAGTCTATACGACTCCTTGTCAAGCAAGCGAGCGTATGCGAGTCATACGCTCCCAAAAGGCAGCATATGGGGTCGATTGCGCTGCGCTAAAGAGCACACGCAGCTCAGTGGCACAAGCTAAAAAGCTCGTGCACTGCTCACTGTCTTCTCCAAATCAGCAAGAACTCCATGGCTTAAACCCAAGCTTCAAAAGTCCATAACTTGGTCAAAACAAGTCCAAATCCAACTTTGCAAAGTTCTATCTTGGGTGAAATTCAATTCTCTCCAACATAAGAACATCAAAACCCATAAAAATACAACTTAAATAGATCAAAACCATACAAAACCAAAAATAGAAGAAACTTAGATCTAGAACAATGGAGACTCCAAATCACAAAATGTCAAGTTCTAATGTTGATCACCATGGCCTATTCTAGCTAATGGACAAATAAAAAGGTGGTTGTCAAGTGGTGGCAAGGTGCACTTGCCTAGACCTCCCTCTCTCTCTCTTCCTCTCTTTGGTAGGTAAGGAAGTAATGGGGAAGAAGAAGATGAATAATGAAGAGAGAGAATGAAGAGGGCTAATAAATACAAATGGTGGTGGTAGGTAGGGGGTTTATCCATGGTTAGTTCATGATGAACCAAAATAATCCCAACCGAACCAAGCCAACCCGGGCCAGGAATAAACCAGGCCAAGCCATGAAGAAAACTAAACAAGGAATCATGCAATACAAGAATAAATACGTACACGTATTCCAGAAATACGTAATACGAACCACAGGCATTACAGTAGTGTCCTCTGCAAGGACTGGGTCCTCCTGGGAGTCCAACTCGCAGGTGTCATCTAGGCCTGCTCCATAGTACGTAGGACATAACTCCTCAATATCGTCTGTAATATTTCAACAGGTCCAGTCAAGACAGGAACGAGCACAATACATCTCATACAGTTCATATCAAGACAGTAAATGTAAGCATGCTATAGAGTAAGATACATGAAACACTGAGAATATAAATGAAGTAAAAGAGATTACTGTAAGGAAATATCTACTATAAGTAAAGAACTATCAATGGCTAGTGATGTAGAGTACAAGATAGACATGTGAACGGCTTGAATTTGTACATGATTACACAAAAAGTTTGCACATGATTACACTACTTTGGACTTGTTCACATGACCATTTATACTCCCTTGTACCCCAATCAATACCCAAAGATCCAGACAAGTTATGTTATTGCATATGATTTCACATGAGGGCCCATAAATGGGTGCACATAAAGTATACGTGGGGGCTCTGTGAACATGAGAGTACATGAATCACAAGAGTGCACATGAATGATAAAAGCACAGGAATACATGATGAACGTGCAAAGCACATGACATGACGTATCCCAATGCTCCCAAGGGGGATAACATCGCATGAAAGGATCCATATAGTACCAATCCGTGTTAACAACGTGACAACATCATGTAAAGTAATCTAGAGCATAAATATAAATCCTAACAGCATAAATATAAATCCTAACAAGTATGAAACGGTCAAAGAATGTACTCACCTGATATCCTAATTATTTGATGAGTATAGATGTCCAGACAGAGTAGATGAGTCCTATTTAGAGAAACACAAGTCACAATATTTCCAGAAAGGTAATACTGAAGATTACAATGCATTCTACATATTTTCTAGGTCATTATAGACAAAAGTCAACTTTTGGTCAACTCTAGTCAATAATCCTAGTCAAACTAGATCAACCAATCTATTCTAGGTCTAATCTAGTCAAACAAATCATTCTAGGCCTAACTAAACCTAGTCTATGCAATCTAGGCTAACACAAGCACAAATACAATAAGTATCACACTAAGGTATTAATATATACATTACATATATGGCTATTGCCTATAATACAAATAGAAATATATATATACATATATGCATTCACATTATCCATCATTCATATCATATGCATATAGGCCTATAGAGGTAAGTGTATAGTATCAAAGTTAGTATCACATGAATATATATGTGAGTGTGTGTGTGTAGAGTATATGGTGTGAATATATTAGGGTGTCATAGTGTCAAGGTAGAGTGATAACATGTAATATGAGTTTAGTGTGACAGTGGCAATAGTGATAGGATGTGTATATGTGTCAATCAAGAGTGTAACAGTATAGGGAAGGGTGTAATGTGAAACTCAGATTTCTATATAAATATATAACGTACATTCACTTTTCAGTTTTTTATTTCAGAGCATACCTATATTACAACCTATAATCCCAGTCTATCAGACAACATTACATGAACACATATAAATATTCAATAATCCTTCATCCCTATTCAATTCTCAGAAAAATTAAAAAATTATGGATATAAAACTGAGATGCATTCTCAGGTTTTATGCATACATGCTCAGGTTCATACAAGGAATTCTCAGTTTTGCAACATGTTCAAGTTAACACAGGAATGTATTGCATGTTCTCAGATTCTAAACAAGGACTCAGGTTAAGTAAACTCAGCTCTCAGGTTATATAAACTGTTCTCAGGTTACTCGTGTATTAGTGCAACATGAACCCCATCATTAATACTAAAAATCGAACACACACATAATCCCTAATATTAAACAAGCTATCACAGGTCATAATATATGTTAAAACATTGTACAATCATCAATTTAATCATTAAAAACCTAACTTGAAAGCTCAGTTTCAGAGAAACAAGAAATATAAACATTAAAAACCTAACTTGATTTTGAAAACCCAAATAAATCAACCAATAAACGTGTACAGACAATTAAGCATGTTATATGTGCCATGGGGGTGTGATTCGTGTCCAATAACAATGGACACGAAGTGCCAAATAGCAATAAAACACACATAGTGAACTTGTGCACAGATAGCCTCGTGCGGTAAGGACACGGGCTCGTGGATAATACAAGCCACGACACGTCTTGGGCTGGTGTCCACACGTAGCCCAGTAGTAGGGCTACACAGTCGACATGACACGAGACATCTATGTCACGTGTCCACGCTGCACGACACACGTATCAGAGAGTGAAAACTCGTGCGTACGTGTCAATGTAAACCCTATGCATGCATGATTTCTCGAAATACACGTGATGAAATCGTGTCAAACTTGGAGGGTATCGTGTCAGAGGGTGCCCCTACCCTCGTGTCAAGTGGAATGATTCCACGTGTTGTATTGTGTTCGCAAATCTACTCGGGTAGCAGGACACGCACGCGAGGGGCTCGTACGGTATGTTCAGCCCAAAATAGGACACGAAAATGATACGAGATTGAGCTCAGAGCATGGGGAATCGAAATCATATTTATAGGGCTATCAATTCATGAAATTAGTTTAAGAAAATACAAATAAAAAGCTCTCACAAGTATTTCATCAAACACCTACTCTAGGACACTGATACGTGTCTCATACGCGTATAAAAATCATACAAATACCTACCAAACTTACTCTACAGCTAGGAGACACCTAGATGTATGCTATCATGAAGAGAAAACAAAATTTTAATGGGATATGGGGGCATTTACCTATTGGGAGAGATTCAATCGAAAAGCCCTAAAATAAGAAGTCCTCCTTCAATGGCCAAGTGAGCTTCAAACCTAGCAAGCAAGCTCCCTTCAGCCTCTACTCCAGAAATGACCTCCAATGCAAGTGAGTAGGATCAATTTGGTTGAGGAATGGTGAGATTTGATGATTTGGGGAAGAACTATTAGGGTTTCTAAAGGCGGATTTCTAAAAGAGGCAAGTGAACACTAAGAGATATTATATAAGGGTTGGGGTCTCCCTATGGGCTGCTCATGGCCGACCACAAGTAGGTTAGGGTTAGGTTTTCTAAAGGGAAATGGGCTATGGGCATTGTTCACTAGCTAGTTATCTCAACTTCCTAGCTAAAAATCCAATAACACATAGCACCCAATCTCCTTATGAAACTAGCCATACTCTAGTGAACTTGAGTCGACTTAAGCTAAATTAGGGTCCCACACCATTCTACCATGCTAACTAAGTCACCAAGGTCAAAGTCAAACTCTATGTTAGTCTCCATAGTCTAAACTAGCAAAAGTCAAAAATCAAACACCAATATATAAATTAATAAATAATTCACTAAAATCAAAATGACTAAAATACCCTCATGCTAAAATGTGGTAGTGACAAATCTACCATCCTTAAAAGAATTTCGTTCTCGAAATTGAAAGGTAAAACTGGACTGATGAGAAGGATAGACAATCATACCTCAAGGTCCAAAATGATATGGGTATCTCTCGCGCATCTCATCCTCCCGCTCCCAGGTAGACACTCCTGGAGAATAATGTCTCCATGCGACGTGAACCAAAGGTATCACCTGGTTCCTCAGAACCTTCTTTCGTCGATCCAGAATCTCCATAAGCTGCTCTGGATAGCTAAGAGTAGGTCCTACCTCAATCTCTGAGTGATCGAGTACATGGCTAGGATTTGCCATATACTGTCTCAACTACGACTTGTGGAATATGTTATGGACTCCCACTAATGCAGGTGGCAAGTATAGCCTATAAGCCACGTCACCAACTGTCCCACGGATCACGAAAGGTCCGATGAAGCGTGGGCTAAGCTTTCGACCTCTACCAAAATGTATCATATCACGTGTCGGAGATATCCTCAAGAAAACCAGATCTCCAACCTAATCACAAACAAGATCTCAATTACTAATATATTCAAACATGATCAAACAAAATTACAAATAAAATAATTCCTAATTCTAATCCTATCCCTAAGCTGTACCTCAAACTCTAAAGGTCTGCGGTGGTTATCGGCCCAATACTGATGTCTGTCCTGTGCCACGCGAAGTCGATCTCTGATGAGCTTCACCTTCTCGGCTGCATCCACAACCATCTCAGGTCCCAATAAAGCTCGCTCTCTAACGTCATCCCAAGATAAGTGTGTACGACATCTTCGCCCGTACATTGCCTCGAATGGTGATATCTCAATGCTGGCCTAAAAACTGTTATTGTATGCAAACTCCACTAAGTACAGGTGATCCTCCTAGGATCCTCCAAAATATATGACACAAGTCCACAGCAGGTCCTCAAGTGTCTGAATAGTCCTCTCTGACTGTCCGTCCGTCTAAGGGTGGTATGCAGTACTAAACTTGAGCTGAGTGCCCAAACTAGTCTGCAGACTGCGCCAGAAATGTGAAGTAAAGTGACTATTCCGATCCGAGACAATGCTCACCGGAACTCCGTGTATCTTGACAATCTGCCGCATATACATCTCTGTCCTCTCAGTAGACGTACCTACTTTAAATGGCAAAAAAGTGAGCTGATTTGGTCAACCTGTCTACGATGACCCAAATTGTGTCTTTCCCTTCCGGTGTATGCGGCAATCCAGAAACGAAGTCCATCATGATGTGCTCCCACTTCCACACTGGAGTGGACAATGGCTGCAACAAAACTCCTGGCCTCAATCTCTCTGCCTTTACCTACTGATATACCAAATATCTGGCTACGAAGTGTGCTACCTCCCGCTTCATCACATACCATCAAACATGCTCCCTCAAATCCCTATACATCTTGTTGGCACCTGGATGTATAGAATACTGAGAATGGTGGGTCTCCTGCATGACCTGCTTTCGAAGCTCTTCGCTGGGTACACACAGTCTGTAACTGTGCCTTAATGTGCCATCCTCTGCAAGAACAAACTCATCATCTACCAATCCTGCTCGAACCTACTCTCGGATACACCGTAGAGCAACATCCTCGAACTGAGTCGACTTGATCCTCTCCATCAAGTTCTACTGAATCTGAAGGCCCCACATCTGTATCTGAACTCCTGGCACAACCACATTGATCCCAGGCTCTCCAAATCTACTAGCATGTGATGATCCATCGTCAAACAAATGGCTGTCAAATACTTACTCAAGGCATCGTAAACCATATTGGCCTTCCCTGGGTGATACTGTAGTGATATGCCGAAGTCCTTCATCAACTCCAACCATTTGTGCTGCCTCATGTTGAGCTCCTTCTGTGTAAACACATACTTCAAGCTCTTATGATCTGTAAAGATCTCCACCCGCTCTCTGTATAAATAGTGTTTCTACAACTTCAAAACAAATATAACTGCTGCCAACTTCAAGTCGTGGGTAGGGTAGTTCTTTTCATGGGGACGTAACTGCCTGGAAGCATAGGCAATCACCTTCCCATGCTGCTGCAATACACAACCAAAACCCTTTCCCGAGGCATCACTATAGATAGTGAACCTTCCTGATCCTCATGGTAATGTCAGAATCGGAGCCGTCGTCAGCCGCTTCTTAAATTCATCAAAAGCGACCTGACACTCCTCTGACCAAATAAACTTGACATCCTTCCAAGTCAGCCTAGTCAATGGCTCTGCAATCCAAAAGAAATCCTGTACGAATCTATTGTAGTAGCCTGCCAATCCCAAAAAGCTCCTGATCTCCGCTACTGAACTCGGTGTTGTCCAAGCCTCAACTGCCGTGATCTTCTTCGGGTCAACTGAGATCCTATCTCCAGTCACCAAATGACCTAAGAAGTCAACTCTGTCTAGAAAGAACTCACACTTTGAGAGCTTGCCATAAAGCTTCTCCCTCCTGAAAGTCTCCAGAACCACTCTCAAGTGCTCCTCATGCTCCTCCTCGGTCTTTGAGTACACCAAGATATTATCGATGAACACCACCACGAACTTGTCCAAGTACTGGTGGAACACCTTGTTCATCAGGTTCATAAATACCATCGGGGTATTAGTCAACCAAACGGTATCAATATGAACTCAAACTGGCCATACTGTATCCTGAATGCTATCTTCGGGATATCCTCCTTCTTGAACTTCATCTGATGGTAGCCTGACCTCATATCAATCTTAGAAAATACCCTCGCCCCACTCAGCTGATCGAAGAGATCGTCGATCCTCGGTAACAGGTACTTGTTCTTGATCGTGAGGTTGTTCAATGTCGTTTAGTAGATACACAACCTTATCGATCCATCCTTCTTTGGTACAAAGAGTACCGGTGCACCCTATGGTGAAAAACTCAATCGGATGAAGCCCTTGTCCAGCAGCTCATCTACCTGCTTCTTCAACTCTACCAGCTCACTACTGTTTAACCTATAGACGTGCTGAGATATCGGCTCTACGCCGGGCACTAAGTCTATAGAGAAATCCATGTCTCTTTCCGGTTGTAGTCCTGGCAAATCCTCCGAAAAGATGTCCATGAACTCCACTATCAAAGGGTGTGGCACTGCCTGCTCCTCAACTGATACTCCACAAAAAACTTCGTTGCTCTTCTCTGCCTGACGTCGGATGAACTCGAACTCTGACTCTTCTGGCGGTCTAAAGAGAACTCTACCCCCGCGACAATCTATACTGGCATGGTGCCTGCTCAACCAATCCATACTGAGCACGATATCATAGTCGGTAGTGGCATCACGAGCAGAATCACATCCAGTTCTCGGCCTCCCAAATCAACTCTCTGACCCTTGCAAATATCACTAACAAGGATGATGCCACCCCCGGTTGTGATCTTGCAAGTCCTAGGCAATGATTTAATAACAAGATGGTATCTAATAGCAAAAGATACAGATAGCCCCATAATCAAACAATGAACAAGCTATAATGGAGTCAAAAAAATAGAACCTGCCATCAGCTCTCCGATAGCCTCTGCGTCATCAGCTACCATGGCGAAAGCTCGTCCCTGCTGACCTCCCCTGGCCTGCTGCTAGTGCTGAACGAACCTCTGCTGCTGAGTCTGCAATGGTCCCTTCTGCTGCACTACTGGAGCCCTGGCTCCCGCTCCCTGAGCTGCTCGTCCTGAAGACATAGAACACTCCCTCAGCTGGTGCTCCATCGAACCACAAAGTAGGCACTTCCCGAGCCTCTTCCTGCAGAAATTCTATACATGCCCTGGCTTCTTGCAGAAGCCACAACTAACAGGCTACTGCCTGAGTGCCTGTAGCTGAAACTCGGCTACTGCTGCTGCACCTGCTGGAAAGGTGCACGGCCCTACCCTTGGAACTGCTGTGGATGGAACTGCCTTTTCTACTGCTGGTGCTGCTGCTAAAAATGAGGCCTCTTGGCCAGGCCTCCGCTGCTGCTGGCTCCATGAGCGTCTTATCCCCTCTTGAGCTTCAGCTCAAGATCATCCTCTGCTGCTAGGGCATCTACCAGAATCTTCTCAAAAGTGGCACTCCGGTCACTCTTGGTCAAGGAATTGACCTCCTTGACTAACCCCTTCCAGAATCTTCGGGCCTTCGCTATTTCATTGATTCCCTCAACAAATCTGCCCAAACGGTAGAACTCCCCAGCGTACTCTACGACAGTCTGACTGCCCTGAACTAAGATCTCAAACTGCATCTCCAGGGCGCCAAGTGCTGTGTCAGAGAAGAACTTCTCCTTGAACAGCTTTTTGAAGGCTGCCCAAGTCTGTCCCCACTATACCGACCCTCGGTCCGTCTGGTACCATGTGCGAGCCAGGTCCTGCATCTGACTACCTACCGCCTCAATCTGTACTCGTGCTAGAATCTCCGCCAGCCGGAAGATCTCTTTGATGTGCTCAATCCAGTCATCCGTATACAAAATCCCCTCTATGTCGCGGAAGTCCCGTGGACACATCTTCTGGAACTCCTGAATCCCTGGTGTTCTCGGCTGATACTGCTGTATCTGGCCTTCCTGGGCTACACAATGACTCTCTCCACCGTCGTTAGGACAAGCTGATGGGCATTCTCTATGCCCTACTAAAAATGAGCGGACTGCTGCCGATGGGCCTCTACCATCCTCTGAAAAAAGGCGAACAGCTGCACTGCGTCAATCGATCCCGAAGGCAACTCTGTTGAGAAAAATCAGGAATGACGGGGGAAGGTCTTTGTACTGGCAGAGGTGCACATCCAAATACAGCAGAAATGCCAAACTGAGCTGGCATAACAATAGCTGCGGTCTCGGACCCTGCTGAACTGGACGAGAGGTGGTCGACCTCTCGATAGTATCCCCCAGGCCAAAGCGATGAGATCTTGTCTCTATAACTATCCTGAAGACAGATCAAACAAGAAGCAATTACTGAGAATGAAGCAAAAAAAGTCAAAGGAGGACAGTTTATTTTCAAATGAAAGCATTTAATCAGCAAGAATTTAGATAGCAAGTATTGGATAAGAGTTTTTCTAATGTGATTGAGTACCTCAAAACTATATCCTACATCCTACTGCAGGCTGTAGTGATACTCTAGTTCAAATACCACTACAAAATCTAGACCTGTATGGGCCACCACTAAAAATGTGTCACGACCCACACCAGTGTAGGGGCACGAGAAGTGGGTACGTCCAGCCTACACCGCAGTATCGGCGGTAGAACGCGGTCCTAGGTCACATACATTTAAGAATTATAAGGTACCTGTACAATATATACTCTCAAAACGGAGGAAAATACAAAAATGTACAGCTCAATCACAACTATGGTAGAAATACGATAAGATAGATAGATATGATATGAAAATCACCAAATGAAGTACACCAGGAGAAGAAGTCTAAGTATCTAAGATAACTTCTCCACGAACATCAAGAATAACAACAAGATCCCAAATATATAAATAATATATGTATCCAAATAAGACAAGACAATAAAGTAAGATAACTAGTCTTGCTAACTAGCCTAGACTACTAGGATAGTGTCCTCTGCAAGGACTAAGTCCTCCTGGGAGTCCAGCTCGCAGGTGTCATCTAGGCCTGCTCTATAGTATGTAGGA
Organism: Iris pallida; assembly: GCA_029216955.1. Taxonomy (NCBI): domain Eukaryota; kingdom Viridiplantae; phylum Streptophyta; class Magnoliopsida; order Asparagales; family Iridaceae; genus Iris; species Iris pallida. Next base: position 12,524,081 of record JANAVB010030818.1, read on the forward strand.
CAGAACTTCTCAATGTCATTTGTAATATTTCAACAGGTCTAATCAGGACAGGAACGAGCATAATACATCTCACGCAGTTCATATCATGATAGAAAATATAAGCATGCTATAGAATAAGATACATGAAACGATGAGAATATACATGAAGTAAAAGAGATGACTTTAAGGAAATATCTACTACAGTAAAGAACTATCAATGGCTAGTGATGTAGAGTACAAGATAGACATGTGAACGGCTTGAATTTGCATATGATTACACAAAAAGTTTGCAAATGATTACACTACTTTGGAATTGTTCACATGACCATTTATACTCCCCCGTACCCCAATCAATACACAAAGATCCAGACAAGTTATGTTATTGCATATGATTTCACATGAGGGCCCATAAATGGATGCACATAAAGTATACGTGGGGGCTCTGTGAACATGAGAGTTCATGAATCACAATAGTGCACATGAATGATGAAAGCACATGAATACATGATGTACGTAAAAAGCACATGACATGACGTATCCCAATGCTCCCGAGGGGGATAACATCTCATGAAAGGATCCATATAGTACCAATCCGTGTTAACAATGTGACAACATCAAGTAAAGTAATCAAGAGCATAAATATAAATCCTAACAAGTATGAAACGGTCAGAGAATGTACTCGCCTGATATCCTGAGTTTCTGATGAGTATAGATGTCCAGACAGAGTAGATGAGTCCTATTTAGAGCAACACAAGTCACAACATGTCCAGAAAGGTAATACTGAAGATTACAATGCATTCTATATGATTTCTAGGTCATTCTAGACTAAAGTCAACTTTTGGTAAACTATAGTCGACAATCCTAGTCAAACTAGATTAACGAATCTATTCTAGGTCTAATCTAGTCTAACAAATCTTTCTAGGCCTAAACAAACCTAGTCTATGCAATCTAGGCTAACACAAGCACAAATACAACAAGTATGACACCATGGTATTAATATATACATCACATATATGGCTATTGCCTATAATACAAATAGCAATATATATACATATATGCATTCACATTATCCATCATTCACATCATATGCATATAGGCCAATAGAGGTAAGTGTATAGCGTCAAAGTTAGTGTCACATGAATATATATGTGAGTGTTTGTGTGTGTAGAGTATATGGTGTGAATATATTAGGGTGTCATAGTGTCAAGGTAGAGTGATAACATGTGACGATATCAACTCTCTCTATCCCTTTGTAATGAAGGAGTTTCCAATGCCAGGTGGTGTGCCAGTCTGGCATGGAAATCTGGAAGACAAGCACTTAAATAGCATGTGTAGTTTTATTGAGGCATATGTGTCATGTTCGAAGACTATAAATAAGCCCTTTCTACCATATCAGGACAAGAATGACACTCTCACCTTTCCAACCGGGGAATTTGTTGGAGTTTACTATAGCGAAGAATTGAAGTATACAAGAGGGCTAGGCTACACTGTGCTCCCAATCTCAGGCTACCTCTTTGAGAGGAAGAAAAGCCCATTCAAGGACTTTGTTAGCTCAGTCTTTGAGAGCAGGTTAGAGGCAAGGAGGTCAGGTAATGATGCCATTGCCTATGTGTACAAAATCCTTATGAATTCGCTATATGGTAGATTTAGTATTAACCCTAAAAGCACAACAACCGAGGTCAGAGTATAACGTGACAGTGGAAGTAGTGATAGGGTGTGTGTATGTGTCAATCAAGAGTGTAATAGTATAGTGAAGGGTGTAATGTGAAACTCAGATTTCTATATAAATATATAACATACATTCACTTTTCGGTTTTTGATTTCAGAGCAAACCTATATTAAAACCTATAATCCCAGTCTATCATTCAACATTACATGAACACTTACAAACATTCAACAATCCTTCATCCCAATTCAATTCTGAGAAAAATAGAAAAATTGTGGATATAAAACTAAGATGCATTCTCAAGTTTTATGCATATATGCTCAGGTTCATGCAAGAAATTCTCAGTTTTACAACATGTTCAAGTTAACACATGAATGTATTGCATGTTCTCAGATTCTAAACAAGCACTCAGGTTAGGTAAACTCAGTTCTCAGGTTCTATAAATTGTTCTCAGGTTACTCATGTATTAATGCAACATGAACCCCATCATTAATACTCAAAATCTAATACACACATGATCCCTAATATTAAACATGCTATCACAGATAATACTATATGTTAAAATATTGTACAATCATCAATTTAATCATTAAAAACCTAACTTGAAAGCTCAGTTTCAGAGAAACAAGAAATGTAAACATTCAAACCCCAAATTGATTTCGAAAACCCAAATAAATCAACCATTAAACGTCTACAAACAATTAGGCATGTTATATGTGTCATGGGGGTGTGATTCGTGTCCAATAACAGTGGATATGAAGTGTCAAATAGCAATAAAACACACACAGTGAACTTGGGGACAAACAACCTTGTGCGGTGAGGACACGGGCTCGTGGACACAATACGAGCCACAACACGTCTCGTGCCTGTGCCCGCACGTAGCCCAATACTAGGGCTACACAGTCGACACGACATGAGACATCTATGTCATGTATCCATTCTGCATGACACGCGTATCAGAGAGTGAAAACTCGTGCGTACGTGTCAGTGTAAACCCTGTGCACGCGCGATTTCTCGAAATCCATGCGATGAAATCATGTCAAACTTTGAGGGTGTCGTGTCAGATGGTGCCCCTACCCTCGTGTCAAGTGGCACGAGTCTTCGTTTCGTATTGTGTCTAAAAATCCACTCGGGTAGGAGGACACGTGCGCGAGGTGCTCATGCGGTGTGTCCAGCCCAAAATAGGACACGAAAACAACACAAGATTGAGCTCAGATTATGGGGAATCGTAATCACATGTATAGGGCTATCAATTCAGGAAATTAGTTTTATTAAATACAAATAAAAATTTCACACAAGCATTTCATCAAAACCTACTCTATGACACTAATACGTGTCCGATACGCGTATCAAAACGACACGAATTCCTACCAAACTCACTCTACAGCTAGGGGACACCTACATGCAATTGAAAAGGCCCAAAATGAGAAGTCCTCCTCTAATGGCCAAGTGAGCTTCAAACCTATCAAGCAAGCTCCCTTCAGCCTCCACTCCAGAAATGACCTCCAAAGCAAGTGAGTGGGATCAATTTTGTGGAGGAATGGTGAGATTTGATGATTTGGGGAAGAACTATTAGGATTTCTAAAGGGGGATTTCTAAAAGAGGCAAGTGAACACTAAGAGACATTATATAGGGGTTGGGGTCTCCCTATGGGCTGCTCATAGCTGGCGATAAGTAGGTTAGGGTTAGGGTTTCTAAAGGGAAATGGACCATGGGCCTTGTTCACTAGCTAGTTGTCTCAACTTCCTAGCTAAAATCTGATAACACATAGCACCCAATCACCTTATGAAACCTAGCCATACTCTAGTCAACTTGAGTCAAATTAAGCTAAACTAGGGTCCCACACCATTCTACCATGCTAACGAAGTCACCAAGGTCAAAGTCAAACTATCGGCTAGTCTCTATAGTCTCAACTAGCGAAAGTCAAAAATCACAACACCAATACAATAAATTAATAAATAATTCACAAAAATCAAAATAACCAAAATACCCTAAAGCTAAAATTTTGTAGTGACACACATCTTCTGAAATTCCTTAATGCTCGAAGTCCTTGGCTGGTACGGTTGTATCTGCCCTTCGTGTGGTTGGACAGTCACCTTCTCTACTGCCACCATGGCAAGCTGATGGGTATTGTCAATGCCCTGTCTCATATCATCTGTCTGGTGTCACTGAGTCTCCATCATCTACTGCATGAAGGCAAAGAACTGTGCCATATCAAATGTCCCCTGAGACGGTGGTGGCAGCATCCCCGGAACCCCTATGGTAGTCATCGGAACCGATGGAGGAGCACCCACAAAAGCTGCAGATGCTCCCACCTGAGCAGGAACAAGAGGTGCTGGGGTCACAGGGTCCTGCTGAGTCGGGCGAAAAGTGGCAGACCACTCAGTGGAATCCCTTAGGCCAGAGCGTTGCAATCGTGTTTCCACCATCCTGAAGACAAATCAAACAAAGAATCAATTACTAAGAAAGAAGCGATATAATCAAAGGAGGACAGTTTATTTCAAAAGAAGGCAATTAGCAGCAAGAATTAGATAAAAGTTTTTCTAATGTGATTGAGTACCTTAACTTATATCCTATATCCTACTCCAGGCTGTAGTGATACTCTAGTTCGAGTAACACTACGAAATCGCACTAGTTGAGACTGGACCTACATGGGCAACCACTAAAAATGTGTCACGACCCGCACTCAGTATAAGTGCACGAGAAGTGGGTACGTCCAGCCTATGCCGCAGTATTGGCGGTAGAACACTGTCCTAGGTCACAACATCTAACAATATAACCATACCTGTACAATGATATATCCTCCAAAAGGAGGACAATATAAAGGTACAACTCAATCATAGAATTTAAAATAGAATAAAGAGATAAAAGAAGGATAATAGTCTCAACTGAGAACTACAACTGAAAGAAATAGGTTTGGATGTTGACAACAACATCAAAATCCAATTAGGAAGTTCAAAACTCGATAAGTCTCGATAAGGAAGCACACGAGATCGGCCCTGCTACTTGGGAGTCTCGATAAGTCTCGTTCATAAGATCGGTCCCGCTACTTGGGAGTCACAATAAGTCTCGATAAGGAAGTTCACGAGATTGATCCCGCTACTTGGGAGTCTCGATAGAAAAATAGAAAGCATGGTCATGATTAAGGAAGGACTTGATAGATCGAGTTGAGTCTTGCATGGTCATTGGACAACTTGTACGCAAGGGTAAGTTCCTCGAGCGATCCCGGGGCGCCACGTTCGTGTCGGCCTAGGAGGAATTACAGATATTGTACGGCCTTCAACGACGGTACGACTCGATTGAAGTGAACCGTTACAATATAGGCTGCGGGTCATTCGACGGGAGCTCGTACCTCGCCACTCGAATGGTCACCGTATGCAAAAGATCCAGGATAGCATGACATTGCTAGTGACCACTCATATAAATGTGTCGACAATAGCGGCTATCCGCATGAGTGCTTTTGGATTGCGTCGAGTACAAGTAGGTTACGAGATGGGTGTGGACGGTTGCAACACCATTCTGGAGCCTAAGATTTTGCTATAACGAGTACACTTGCTTTGGCATAAATATGGCATCGTCTCGAGTTAAGTCAGAAAGGGCCGTTGATTAAGTCTGGTTGATACTTGGGAGGCCACGGCATCGGTCTTAAGGCACGAGCAAGTGTATTGGCACGACCAGCATGAGTCGTCCCCGTGACGTCGTTGGCACGAGAAGGGTCTAGAGGCGCATGAAAGAAGAGATAGTCTTGGCACGACCGAGTTTACATAAGTTGCTACTCGGCGAGGCACTGCCTCGAATATATTGAACTCACGAATAGAGTATAGCACGACTTGGTCGGTGCGTTACCAAGTATAGGCCAATGCGTCGTGGTCTTAAAATTGATCCTAAGACAAGAATGGGAAGACAATCGAAAGGGATTTAAGCTGCACAAAGTAAATGAACGTGTCGGTTTTGTACGGGTGGGCAAGGAGCTCACTCCACCAGTATAGTTGAGTACTGACACCCATACAGTTTTTAAGTGCAAGCACATGTAGAAGCTCATGGTGTGAAGCTCGCTTGGATGCATCGAGGCACGAAGTTTCTTGGCGATTCAAAGCGTGCGGCCGCATGAAGTCAAGACTTGTATAGGACATAATGTATAGACATTGCCTTCCGAAGCATCCGTTGGCTCAAGCATTGTATCGAGAGATGAGAGAGAGCAGAGTGACTTGTAAAATGATAGAAAAGTGAGCTTGAGAGACTTATAATCAGGGCCTTGCACCGAATTGTAATCTTATTGTTTAATATCAATAAAGAGCACTTTTGAATAACTTATATTTGGCTTTTAACTTTTTGCTGTATATTCAATGTTTCTGCTTGGGACTTCTGTGCGACGACCCCGTCGCAGCCGCTGTAATCGATCATTATGAAACTGCCTTGCACGAGTGCAATCTAGGCTCGTACGACATCACGCCTTAGTATGGACGATCGCTCCTATGGGAGCGGGGCATGACATTATCATCCCTTACAATCTTCCACCTGGATGTGTATGAAGACTCCTTATATGTTCTTGATAGCTATCATACCTGGTCCCAAAAATCTGATGAAAAATATTGATATAGATTTACAGCTGTTGGTGGATGAGCGAAAACAGCTATAGGAGATTGGCGTCACGACCTATGATATTTCTAGGAAATAAAACTTTCAGATGAGAGCTTCACTGATGTGGACAATCAATGATTTTCTAGCATACGGTATGTTGTCAGGATGAAGTACACATGGTACTATATCTTGTCCGATATGCATGGAAAAGAGTAAGACGTTCTGCCTTATGCATAGAGGAAAAACTTCTTTCTTTTACTGTTACCGTCAATTTTTGCCTGCGACTCATCCTTGGAGAAAGAACAAGGACATGTTCAGAGCCGGAAAGCAAGAATTTTCTTATCAACCTGCCCGATTGTCAGGATATGATATTTGGAAAGATGTAAAAGATTTGTCTACTGTAATGGAAGATCTAATATAGAACAATCGTGTCGAGGGGTTCGGATACATCCATAACTGGACCAAGTGGAGTATCTTCTGGGATTTCCCTTATTGGAAAGATAATCTTATAAGGCATAATCTTGATGTCATGCATATCGAAAAGAATGTGTTCGATAATGTCTTCAATATCGTTCTGGATATTAAAGGAAAGACGAAGGACAATCTAAAAGCAATGTCACGACCCGCACAAGGGTACGAGACCGTAGGTAAGTCCAGCCTACGCCACGATGTCGGTGGTAAAATACTGTCCTAGGTCTCAACAACATCTAACACAATATGATAAATTTGTCTAATAAGATATACTCTCCAATCGAAGGAAAATCTCAAAATAATACAACTTAATCACAAAATAACTAAGAGAGATAATCAGCATGATTTGGAATAGAAAGAAAGATATCAACGTTCAATACATATTCAGAATTTAAAGAGTCTATGTGTTATCAACACCAAACAGAGCACAACTCAAATGCATAACAAGAAACTAAAAGACACAACCCAACAGTCCTAGCAGTCACTCTAAGCACTACTGGTGTCTTCTCTAGGATAGCTGGATCCTCCAAGTTTTCTGTAAATTTTTTAACGTTATCCAGTCAGGATGGGAACGAGCACATATCACTGAAAGCAGTTCAAAAACATAGTAGAAAATATCCTTATGATTAGCCTGATATCGTGCACAGATATAAACACTAAACATAATATTAGGACGACTATCAGTTAAATACAATAAACTACCAATCATACCTCGATACTCATGCTTATCGACTGGTTTGCCACTTTCATCAATGTCAAGCTTTGTAGATGTAGCTATTGTTGTTCCGATTGGCATTACTTTGTCGAGGTCAAACTTTTTCAGTATGTCATTCGTGTACTTAGCTTGATTGATGAATATTCCCTATGAGTGTTGTTTGATTTGGAGTCCTAGCAAGAAGTTCAGCTCTCCCATCATACTCATCTCAAACTCACTCTGCATACACTTAGCAAAATTTTGATAAAGTTTTTCATTAGTAGATCTGAATATTTTGTGTCATGACCCACACCCACTGTAGGGGCACGAGAAGTGGGTACGCCTAACATACGTCGCAGCATCGGCGGTAGAACGCTGTTCTAGGTCACTATTAAAAAATAAATACAATATGATATACTCTCCGAACGAAGGACAAATCAGATAAGGTACAACTTAATCACAAATCTAGAGATGGAAATAGCACGATATGATAGATACGAAATCACAAAAGAGAAATACAAACAGAAGGAAAATATGTCTAGGTGTCTAAACGACACAATATCTTAAACATCCAAATAATACAAACTCAGAAGTCAATACAAATATCAAGAACTAAGATAAAACCTAGCTAATCTAGTCTAAGCAGTAGGGATGACATCCTCATCTAGAGCTGGATCCTCCTGTGGGTCCAACTCACAGGTGTCGTCGAGATGGGCTCCATAATAGGTTGGGCAGAAGACCTCAGTATCATATGTAATATTTTCAATAGGTCTAGTAAGGACAGGAGCGAATACATAACACTGAAACATGATCATTTCATGACAAAATATATAAAACATACAGTAGAGTAAACTATATTGAAAACTGTAAGACATGTAAAAGAACAGTATAAATAGACAAATCTGAGTATAAGAGACAGTTGTATATGAAATAAGAACCGTAAGTAATATAAGTGTTTAGAGCACAAGATGGTTATATAAACATGTTAGGTTTCAATAAGATGGGACTCCATTATCTGTGAGGGCATAATGGACATTCACAAGGTTTGCACAAGCTGGTGTTTGATCATATAACCATTTTCTACTCACCCTCCCCAATCAATACACAAGGATCCAGTCAAGTTATGTTACCTGCATAAGAGATTTTTATCATGAAGCTCATGTGATCATGAGAGTATAAGATTGGACAAGAGTATACATGAATAGGGGTGTACAAGAAATAGATGGTATTCATAAAAAGCACATGATAAGATGTATTTGATGAACCCGAGGGGGATAACTAGATCCATAGGGTACTAATCCCTTATAAAAATCGTGACAGCATCAAGTAATTTATTTAAAGCATGAATATAAGTTCTAGCAATTATGAAAATGATCAAAGTATGTACTCGTCTGAGATACTGAGTGACTATAAAAATAGATGTCTGAACTGAGGTGTCTGAGTCCTAAATAGAGCACACAGGTTATGATGTATACAAGAAGGTAATATTTGAAGTTTATAATGCATTCTATATGGTTTTAAGTCAATCTAGGTCAAAGTCAACCCTTTGTCAACTCTAGTCAACAATCTAGTCAAACTAGGTCAACTCTAGTCAACTAGTCTAGGGTTTAGCCAAACTCAAGTCTAATAGACCAATTAGGCCTATCTAGTCAATATCTAAGGTCAAAATAGTCTAAACAACTCCTATATATATATATATATATATATATATATAATTTTATTTTTATATACCATATATATATACATAGACAAATATCTGAAGAGCATAGCCTATAGGATACCTAAACACAAAGCCTATATACAATATATCACATTATATCACATACTTACTTGTATGCATTGATTCATGTCATGAAATATATATACATAATATATATCACAACACACACACATACACACACACACACACACACACACACACACACACACACACATACACATATATTTATATATACATATATATAATATATATATGTATATAATAATAAAATATACATATATATAATATATATATATATAATATATATATATATTATATATATATAATATTATTTTTTAAAGAACTACTCTTTATTGATGTATTAGACGCAAAGTGTCGAAGCCTACACAAAAGAGTGCATCTCGCGCTACAGTAAGAAAACTCAAAAAGAACCATTCAGTGACAAAATCAACAAGCTGGACTAGGCAGAAGGTTAATACAACATCCTCCAAAAACTCCTCTGGGAGTGAGTGTAGCGAATGTTGAATTTGCGAATTTGTCTGAGAATTTCTCTTAAAAGTTGTGAAGAACTTAGCTGTCATCCTTCATATCTGTACTTGTTCCTATTCTTCCATAGAACCCAAATGGCGGTGGCTGTGACGATTTGATGCCAGTAGAAAAGACTTCACTTGGCGAGGAGATCGTTGAAGCCCCAGACCGAGAGTTTGGAAGACATCTTCTGGAAAGGTTGGTCCACAGTTGAGAGGCTAGGTCTCCTGAGAGAAGTATGTGTTCTGCAGATTCTACCTTTGGTGAGGAACAATAGTGGCACCTTGACGCAAGGCTGTATCCAAAGGAGGTGAGGGAGTCGTCAATAGGAAGCTTTATACGCTGCGCTCTACAAGTGAGGTTCGACCATTTATTGGAGATGCAGGACAGCCAGTAGGGGGCGATGAAAGGTGAAGGCTCGCCGTCGCCTCTTGCCGCGATTCTGGCTGATGCCAGAGTGAACTCCACATCGTTGGTCGGGGACCATCGCAATGTGCCGGAGATGTCCCTAACCATCAAAGGTTCCGCAAGCCCGTGGCCGAGGAGTATGCGATGCCAATTCGCTGAAGCTCTGCTGTTAGCATTAACTGTCGTTGGGTTGGAGTGTCGAAAGTATCTAGCTTCCATAAAACGGGCCCAGATCGAGTTCTTCGTGCGAAGCTTCCACGACAATTTCATGGAGCAAGCAGCAACAATGTGCGCTAATATATAGAAACCCAGACCACCTTCCCTGGTGGGTTTGGCCATGGTATCCCAGCTAGCCCAGTGGTGTTTGTCTTTCCTGTCACTGTGACCCCAAAAGAAGTTGGAGAGGAGGGACTCTAGCGATGTAATAACCTTCTTTAGGGTGGAGCAAACCGCCAGGGTGTATATAGGGATGGAAGAGAGCACATAAGCATTGTGCCATCCCTCGATTTTATTCCTGTCTTTTCTCACAAGGCCGTCGAAAATGCCTGAATTAGACTTCCCATAAACTAGCGGGCAACCGATGTAGGTGAATGGCGGGTAAGCTTTGGCAAAGGAGGTCAGATTGGTGAGAGTCGCAGAGTGGTTCCTGTTAGCTTTGCAGTGGGTGTAGATGACTCTTTTGTTGGGGTTAACATGTTGTCCCGAGTATCTGGTGTATTTCTCCAGCATTTTGTGGACCGCCTCTACCGACCCGATGTCTCCCACCGAGAAGATAAAAATATCATCAGCATAGGCCAAATACATGATCAAGGGACATCCAGTGGTGGTGTGGAAATATTGGAATCTGGGGGTATCGGCTCGTTTGTTCATGTTTCTGCTGAGAGCTTCGGCCGCTATGATAAAAATGGTGGCCGAAAGAGGGTCCCCCTGTCTGACCCCTCGGCTCGCTTTGAAGAATCCTACCGCTTGTCCGTTGATGATGGTGGAGAATCAAGATTTACTGATGGATCTGAAGAGGATGTCTGTCCATGTCTCAGAGAAACCGAAGGCCCTGAGAACCCATATCATGAATTGCCAGTCTAGTCTGTCGTATGCTTCCTCCATGTCCAACTTAAAGGGAACTTCAAGCACGTGATCATCCCTTGGGCTAGAAGGATGTTGTCAGTGATATTACGCCCTTGGACGAAGCCACTCTGTTCTTCGAAAAGAATCTTGGGTAGAAGGGTGGACATGCGGGTCACGATTATCTTAGAAATTATTTTTTTGGTAAAGGTGCAGAGGCTGATGGGGCAAAAATCCCTGAATGTCTCCGGGTTGTCTTTCTTGGGGATGAGAATGAGGTTAGCACAAGAGATGGATCTGGGGTATCTCACTCCCTGAAAGAAGGCAATAGCCGCCTCAAGGAAGTCGGGGGCGATGATGTCCCAGCAGGTGCGGAGGAATATCTCAGAGAAACCGTCGGGACCGGGGGGCGCTGTGCTCATTAAGAGCCCATACCGCCGCCTTGACTTCATCCACGGTTGGGGGAACCGGAAGCTGCTCATTCTCTCTGTTGCTGATCATGTTAGGGATCGTGGATAGGAGATCGGTGTCTTTGAAGATGGGATCTTTGGTGAATAATCTGGTGCAATATCGGGCGGCTACCTCCTGAATGCTCCGTTGATCTCTCACGATGAGGCCGTTGTCTTCGGAAATTTGGTGAAGGTTCAGTTGTTCTCTCTGACCTCTAACACAGGAGTGGAAGAAAGCCAAAATTTTGTCACCCTCTGTGTCCCAAGCCAGCCTAGCTTTTTGCTTCCATAATTCTGTTTCCACCTTGAACCGAGATTTAAGGATAGCCCTAGTGAGGTTAAGCGTGGCATGGGACTCCTGCGATCTGTTAGAGGCGAACATAACCTCCGCCCGGGTGACGTCGTCCTCCGCCTTCTTGATTTCCTAAAAGATATTGCCGAAAGCGTTCCTGTTCTAGGTCTCTAGCTCTTTCTTGGTAGCTTTGAGTTTAGCAGTGACACGAAACAGAGGGTCTGGCTCAGTGTGCGTCCCCAAGCGATCTCGACGATTCTTATGAATTACGGATGGAAGCTCCAGAAGTCCTGGAATCTGAACGCTTTCTTGATCGGATTAGGATTGCTGCTAATCTCAAGCAGTAGGGAAGAGTGATCTGATTAAGTGGTATTGAGGTGGGATAGGTTGGATATGAGGCCCGTGTCGGACCTGAGATTGTTGATCAGGGCTATGTCTAGACAAGAATACTGACGTTTGTCACCTTTCTTCATGTTGCACCAAGTGAACTCGTTGCCCGTGAAAGGAAGGGGGGTCATGTGGGCGTTGAAGATGAAGTTGTTGAAATCATTCATCACCGACTAGTGAGGGGGGCGACCACCAGACTTCTCCTCTCTGCAAGAAATGGGTTTGAAATCTCTAACGCATAGCCACGGGAGGTTGTTGTGAAGGTAGTGAGTGTCAGATAAAGTATTCCAAAGCGCCTTGCGCTCGAGAATATTGTAACTATCGTGCACTGCGGATAAAAAGGATCTGCTCTGAGAGTGGGGTGCTCAAACCACCAAGAGAGTGCCTGTCTGGAGTCTTGAATGGAGCCAAAATTGATGTCTGGGCCGAAGAATATCCAAATGTTGTTGCACCCGGCTACCGCGGCCGGGAAGCCGAGAGTGAGCTGGAGGGCTTTGAGTTTTTTTGAGAAATTTTGGGTTCTATGATGACTAAGATGTCTATGAAGTGGATTTCTTGAGGGTTATGAGTCTGTTCATGGTGGGTTTATTAGCCAGCCCACGAACATTCCATGTAAGGATGTTAAGTATTGAGGGGGGTGGGGGTGTGGGGTTGTGTAGCTT